>JAQGDQ010002376.1:0-19941 GCA_030141605.1 Tubiluchus corallicola
GCGTAAGTAATCGTAACAAGTAAGTATGATCCAGTGTATTAAGTACGTAAGTAATCGTAACAAGCAAGTATGATTTAGTGTATTAAGTACGTAAGTAATCGTAACAAGTAAGTATGATTTAGTGTATTAAGTACGTAAGTAATCGTAACAAGTAAGTATGATTTAGTGTATTAAGTACGTAAGTAATCGTAACAAGCAAGTATGATTTAGTGTATTAAGTACGTAAGTAATCGTAACAAGTAAGTATGATTTAGTGTATTAAGTACGTAAGTGACTGTAACAAGTAAGTATGATTTAGTGTATTAAGTGCGTAAGTAATCGTAACAAGTAAGTATGATCCAGTGTATTAAGTACGTAAGTAATCGTAACAAGCAAGTATGATTTAGTGTATTAAGTACGTAAGTAATCGTAACAAGTAAGTATGATTTAGTGTATTAAGTACGTAAGTAATCGTAACAAGTAAGTATGATCTAGTGTATTAAGTACGTAAGTGATCGTAACAAGTAAGTATGATCTAGTGTATTAAGTACGTAAGTGACCGTAACAAGTAAGTATGATCTAGTGTATTAAGTACGTAAGTGATCGTAACAAGTAAGTATGATTTAGTGTATTAAGTACGTAAGTGACCGTAACAAGTAAGTATGATCTAGTGTATTAAGTACGTAAGTGACTCTAACAAGTAAGTATGATTTAATGTATTAAGTACGTAAGTGACCGTAACAAGTAAGTATGATTTAGTGTATTAAGTACGTAAGTGATCGTAACAAGTAAGTATGATTTAGTGTATTAAGTACGTAAGTGATCGTAACAAGTAAGTATGATTTAGTGTATTAAGTGCGTAAGTGACCGTAACAAGTAAGTATGATTTAGTGTATTAAGTACGTAAGTAATCGTAACAAGTAAGTATGATTTAGTGTATTAAGTACGTAAGTGATCGTAACAAGTAAGTATGATCCAGTGTATTAAGTACGTAAGTGATCGTAACAAGTAAGTATGATTTAGTGTATGAAGTACGTAAGTGATCGTAACAAGTAAGTATGATTTAGTGTATGAAGTACGTAAGTGACCGTAACAAGTAAGTATGATCTAGTGTATTAAGTACGTAAGTGATCGTAACAAGTAAGTATGATTTAATGTATTAAGTAGGTAAGTGACTGTAACAAGTAAGTATGATTTAATGTATTAAGTAGGTAAGTGACTGTAACAAGTAAGTATGATCCAGTTTTATCTGTATTTTTTATGATTTTTATTATTGTGTCTCTACCTCACAACTGACGAAGTCCGCGAACGACAAAAACTCCTGGAAAAGATAAAATTTTTGAGATTTAAAGGAAATGACAAACCTTCTAGGAGGTTAGGCTTATTTCAATGTTTGAGAAAAATATTAAAGGGATTTAGTAATAAAAGTGCAATAATCGTCACTTCAAATTAGTAAAATAACTTTAAAAGTTGCGATTACTTCATGATTGGACACTCCCATTTTCAACGCCCATTCTTCCAATGACGTCATTCGTTCTTCTTCCAATGACGTCATTCGTTCTGAAGAAAAGTAGCGCAGTGTCAATCTTCGTCAAAAGTGTTTACAAAAATAATAGGTAGCTCATTTCGTGACATTTTCCATGAACATTAGGCAAGCTGCAAAAGTTTGAATAAATTTAAACAACACGTGCTCACGGAAAGCCACGATGCGCTTACGAAAAGTCACGAAAACTCCCAATTACGTCAATCTAATGGCGGCAACCGCTACGCCTGAAAATTTCTATTCGAAGATAGCATATTACAACTTTATGTTTTATAGACAGGTGTTTTTGCAAATTTCTTTGTTATATTTTTCTAAGTTTAAGTGACAATAGTGACATGAAAGTTTAAGTGATAACAGTAAAATAAACCCAACATACTGAGTGACTTGTTCTTTCCTTTATCACACCACAAACAGTTTAAGTGATAACAGTAAAATAAACCCAACATACTGAGTGATTTGTTCTTTCATTTAACACACCACAAACAGTTTAAGTGATAACAGTAAAATAAACCCAACATACTGAGTGATTTGTTCTTTCCTTTAGCACACCACAAACAGTTTAAGTGATAACAGTAAAATAAACCCAACATGCTGAGTGATTTGTTCTTTTCTTTAGCACACCACAAACAGTTTGAGTGATAACAGTAAAATAAACTCAACATGCTGAATGATTTGTTCTTTCCTTTAGCACACCACAAACAGTTTATGTGATAACAGTAAAATAAACCCAACATGCTGAGTGACTTGTTCTTCCCTTTAGCACACCACAAACAGTTTAAGTGATAACAGTAAAATAGACCCAACATGCTGAGTGATTTGTTCTTTCCTTTAGCACACCACAAACAGTTTAAGTGATATCAGTAAAATAAACCCAACATGCTGAGTGATTTGTTCTTCCCTCTAGCACACCACAAACAGTTTAAGTGATAACAGTAAAATAAACCCAACATGCTGAGTGATTTGTTCTTTCCTTTAGCACACCACAAACAGTTCATGTGATAACAAAAAAATAAACCCAACATGCTGAGTGACTTGTTCTTCCCTCTAACACACCACAAACAGTTTAAGTTATAACAGTAAAATAAACCCAACATGCTGAGTGATTTGTTCTTTCCTTGAGCACACCACAAACAGTTTAAGTGATAACAGTAAAATAAACCCAACATGCTGAGTGACTTGTTCTTCCCTGTAGCACACCGCAAACAGTTTAAGTGATAACAGTAAAATAAACCCAACATACTGAGTGACTTGTTCTTTCCTGTAGCACACCACAAACAGTTTAAGTGATAACAGTAAAATAAACCCAACATGCTGAGTGATTTGTTCTGTCCTTTAGCACACCACAAACAGTTTAAGTGATAACAGTAAAATTAGCCTTACATATTAACTGACTTCTTTTTTAAAAAGTCACTTTGTTTTCTTCATGATTCTTACAATTTACTTTAGTTTTATATGCAAATTTTACAGGTTTTGTTACAATGATGAAAAAATTTCTAGTGCTGCATCTTCTTGTAATCGTGCTGCATGTCACTGTGGCTCAGCAGAAGTAAGTCTATGGTTTATGCAAGATTCATTTTAATTTTTATCACTTGTAATGCTAACGAAAGATCTTTAGTAAACCATGGACAGTCAACTGGCCATATGTTTATTAAATTACCGTATTTATTCGAGTATAACGCGCACAATTTTCCACCTAAAAAGAACTCAAAGTTTGGGTGCGCGTTAAAAACGAGGGCTGGGGTGAGGCGTAGTTAAGGAAATAATCAATAATATTTGCGTCATCAGCAGACTTTGTCAGACGGTGCCTGGCCCACGGAAATGTAAGAGACTGGAGTTGTTCAACAATGCACGTGTTCAGCAACGTTTGTCACTTACAATGCTTGGTCTGAGCCGAGAAAAAGTGAAACAAAATTTTATACCGATTTTTAATCGAAAATTAGGGGTGCGCGTTATACTCGAATAAATACGGTACGTAATAGTTATATTATGTAACTTTTCTAGTTATACAAGTGTTTCAAACAGGTAAGCAAAGCAATATAACTTTCCATGGCAAGTTCTTCGGGATAGTAGTTAAATAAAATAATTTATACTTTGTAATTAAATAAAAAGGATAAAAAAGTTTAGTTCTCCTAATTTGTTATTCAATAAACAAATGAACAGGGCAACGTTGGAATGATTGGACAAACAAAAATTTGTTGCACAATAAAAGAAAAAATATTAAAAAAGAATGTACAATTAAAATGCATAGAAACAATCAAGAGAGCAGACAAGTGTACATCCAAGCAAGCAAACAAATAAACAAAAACACAGACAAGTAACTGGTGAAGCAACCATTCAACTTAATCTAGTAAATTTGTGGCCAGTTGTTAACCCATTGTTAACTCAAATCTTTTTAAAACTTGCAGTCCATGGACCATGTCAAGCCTCATTGCTCGTTATAAACAAATATTTCCTGCTGTTCCAACCGTTACAACCGAACAGTGTGATCAGTGGCGCTCTCTGTTGGCGAATTTGACTGATTCTGAAGAGTGTATACCAGGACTAGGAAAATTAATCATGTTTGTAAGTAACACAACAAGGTAAAGGCTAGCTAAGGCTTCGTAAAAGCCAAGGAATTAGGTGTTGTTTTCTAAGTCATTATTTTTAATGATTAGGAATTTTAGTAAATTGTGAAATTCTACTTGCATTAATAGATAGATGGATGGATGGATGGATGGATGGATGGATGGATGGATGGATGGATGGATGGATGGAGAGATAGATAGATAGATAGATAGATAGAGAGAGAGAGAGAGAGAGAGAGAGAGAGAGAGAGGAGAGAGAGAGAGAGAGATAGATAGATAGATAGATAGATAGATAGATAGATAGATAGATAGATAGATAGATAGATAGATAGATAGATAGATAGATAGTAGATAGATAGATAGATAGATAGATAGATAGATAGATAGATAGATAGATAGATAGATAGATAGATAGATAGATAGATAGATAGATAGATAGATAGATAGATAGATAGATAGATAGATAGATAGATAGATAGATAGATAGATAGATAGATAGATAGATAGATAGATAGATAGATAAACAGACAGACAAGCAGACAGACAGACAGCCAGGTGGAAGGATGGATGGATGGATGGATGGAGGGGGGGAGGGAGGGAGGGAGGGAGAGAGAGAGAGACAGACAGACAGACAGACAGACAGACAGACAGACAGACAGACAGACTGACAGACGGACAGACAGATAGGCAGGCAGGCAGGTGGATGGATTGATGGATAGATAGATCGGTAGGTAGGTAGGTAAAAGACATACATACATACATACATACATACATACATACATACATACATACATACATACATACATACATACATACATACATACATACATACATACATACTATAGATACATACATACATAATACATACATACACACATACATACATACATACATACATACATACATACATACATACATACATACATACATACATACATACATACATACATACATACATACATACATACATACATACATACATACATACATACATACATACATACATACATACATACATACATACATACATACATACATACGTATGTATACGTACGTGCGTGCATGCGTGCGCGCGTGCAGACAGACAGACAGACAGACAAACAGGCAAGCAGACAGACAGACAGACAAACAGGCAAGCAGACAGACGGACGGACAGACAGACGGACGGACGGACGGACAGACAAACAGGCAAGCAGGCAGACAGACAGATAGACAAACAGGCAAGCAGACAGATAGACAGACAGACAGACGGACATTATTTTTATTTTACATGCCAGTAATTTATCACAGATACAAAACTGATAGATTGGCAATAGCGTTGTTAAAGAAGCATGTGAACACGCAAGCTAAAGTTTCAATAACATAACAAATCAAAACTGATCACACAATTACAGAAACATCGCAAACTGAAAAAGCATTATAGTTTCAAAATGAAGTAGCTAATGGATTTACCAATCCATTATAAATGCTAGATGAACCACTTATCGTTAATCCAATACAGGATGTGCGAGAAACAGATGAATACGATGTGAGTCACATTCCTGAAGCGGCGAATATCAATCCATCTACAACAGGACCAGCAGCAGTACAGAGAATACAAGAAATCACAGAAGGTGACAGAGTATTCATACTTTGCTTTGAATACAAGAAATCACAGAATGTGACAGAGTATTCATACTTTGCTTTGAATACAAGAAATCACAGAAGGTGACAGAGTATTCATACTTTGCTTTGAATACAAGAAATCACAGAATGTGACAGAGTATTCATACTTTGCTTTGAATACAAGAAATCACAGAATGTGACAGAGAATTCATACTTTGCTTTGAATACAAGAAATCACAGAAGGTGACGGAGTATTCATACTTTGCTTTGAATACAAGAAATCACAGAATGTGACAGAGTATTCATACCTTGCTTTGAATACAAGAAATCACAGAATGTGACAGAGAATTCATACTTTGCTTTGAATACAAGAAATCACAGAATGTGACAGAGTATTCATACTTTGCTTTGAATACAAGAAATCACAGAATGTGACAGAGTATTCATACTTTGCTTTGAATACAAGAAATCACAGAAGGTGACGGAGTATTCATACTTTGCTTTGAATACAAGAAATCACAGAATGTGACAGAGTATTTACACTTTGCCTTGAATACAAGAAATCACAGAAGGTGACAGAGTATTCATACTTTACTTTGAATGAAAGAGTCAAAGCTTAACCCTTTCAGTCCCAAATTATTTTTTAATAAGAAAAAAAATTTTTGACTCGGTACTTTTGTTCAGTATGTCCATCTCGTTTACACATAATAATTATTTTTTCTACCTGTGCCCTTGTGCTAAATACAGCCTGTATCCCACGGGATACATTGGGATTCAATGGAAGCATAAAATGTGCTTCATTTTGCATCTGTTGATAATTTTTTAAAGTATTTAAGACATTTAGTATGCATGCTATACTGATCTGTACGAAGTCGTCTCTAAAGTACTGTACCTTGCACAGTTTTTTATGCTATGTAGATTTTCTAGTTTGCCATTTTATCACCATTTTAGTCTATTGTTATTGGCTTAAATCAAAATAACTATTAACAGATCAAATAACTGTCAGTTTTAAAATTTTATTAATTTTAGCAATTTTTCCCTCTGACACCAAACTCGCGAGTGTGAACTGTTCTCCGAGTTAATGTCGGCAAGGTATTGCAAGCTCTCTGGCAATTGCTGCGAGTTGATTCCTAAGAGTTACTCTCCTTTGTGAACTGTTGTGCGAGTTAATGTCGGCAAGGTATTGCAAGCTCTCTGGCAATTGCTGCGAGTTGACTCCTAAGAGTTACTCTCCAGTGTGAACTGTTCTGCGAGTTAATGTCGGCAAGGTACTGCAAACTCTCTGGCAATTGCTTTGAGTTGACTCCTAAGAGTTACTCTTCAGTGTGAACTCTTGTGCGAGTTAATGTCGGCAAGGTATTGCAACCTCTCTGGCAATTGCTGCGAGTTTATCTCTTAAGAGTTACTGTCTAGTGTGATCGCCTCTCCGAGTTATTCTCAGAGTTACTGTCCAGTGTGAACGCCTCTGCGAGTTACTCTCAGTACTTCTGGCAGCGAATAGAGAAATAAGTGTCAACTCATCCTTACTGTTGGAGAGTAACTCACAGCAAATTTTTCCTTCTACTCTGAACACGCTTGCGAGTTATTGGTGAGTTACTTGACGAGTCAACTTGGCTGTTGTGAACGTACCGTAAGACAAATGATTGTCATGGGTGTCTTAACACAGATAGACCGAGGCAGCTAGAGCTGCTGTACTAAAGTTTAATATATAAATCGCAAGGGGCGTTTACCATGCCCAAGTTGATGACGTAACACACATTCTCACAACCCCCCCCCCCCCGTTGTTGTAGGTCAAAGTTTAAGTGTACCACAGCAACGCCTCTTAACAACAACTGTCACGTGATATGTGGGTAAAACAAAGCTGTCTGCCACAACATTTCAAGAACTTCAACTGTTTATTATGCATATAAGCAATGCATCATACCTAACTTTATGTGATTATGCATTAATCTGTGTATAGAGTGATTTACTAGCAGGATCTTGCTTAGAAACAAGAAAAATGAACTAGGTAATGTTCTGGCTAGCTGTTAAAACTGTTACTATTACAATAGCTTGTGCTGAGAGCCGTTGCTAACTGTACACAAATGTGTTGTCTGGTAGACTTAACCTCTGACCTTTTCACAATCATCATCAATCACTGGAAATGTGAGAAGGCTTATTGTCGCAATTCATTTTCATATTTTTATAATTATCACATTTTTGTTATGACTACACAGGTACTTCGTGCAGTAAGATTACAGCAGTTTTCTATTGTTCACTTGGATACCGATCTTCACTGCTCGCCAACAGAGTTATTACTGCAATGTCATCGTCTGGTAAGCGCGTTATTCATTAATTAATGTTGTGCGTGCGTGCGTGCGTGTGTGTGTGTGTGTATGTGTGTGCGTGCATGTATGTATGAATGTATGTGTGCGTGTGTGTGTATGTGCGTGCGTGCGCGCGTATGTGTGTGTGTGTGCGTGCGCGTGTGTGTGTGTATGTGTGTGTGCGTGTGTGTGTGTGTGTGTGTGTGTGTGTGTGTGTGTGTGTGTGTGTGTGTGTGTGTGTGTGTGTGTGTGTTTGAAGCCATTCTCACGTGTATTTCACATGACATGAAACAAGGTCAACTCTTTGATAAAGAACCTCAGTTATTACTGCAATATCAACGTCTGGTAAGCGTGTCATTCATTAATTAATGTTGTGCGTGCGTGCGTGCGTGTGTTTCCAGCCATTCTCACGTGTATTTCACATGATATGAAGCAAGGTCAACTCTTTTAATAAAGGACCTCAGTTATGATATACCGATAAACATGATTAATCATCGTTGCTCTCCAAGCCTATGGGAGTGTTGTGTCCAAACACAATCAATGACCAATACTGTCCAGCTATATTTACTATGTTTGTTGTGCCCGTACTTTGCCTGGCTGGTCATTATGGTTAATATGAATACCAGGTGTATCACTAAACCAGATAAAGCACAAATTAATATTTATTTCGAAATTACACCACAATTTTCAATTTGCTGATGACGTAAATTTTTTTTAATTTTTTAACTTTGTGTAAAAAGTTTGAATTTTTGTAAAAACAGGCGGGAGAGCAAAACTTGTGCGACTAAATGCCTTGAATTCAATAATTTGCATTTTCGACGCAACAAATATTGAATTGAGTTTAATTTGTAGCAATGTATATACTCTTACTTTTATATGGATAATAAGAAAAAGTAATTAAAATATGCGCATAATAATTGATGAATATTACATTTTTACAATGACGATGAAACTAGATTAATTAGTACATGTTTAGTAATAAAGGTTTACTAGTCTATTATAAGACCTACATTTTAGTAAAGAGAAAAGAAATTACAATATGACTAAATTACGAAACAATTACATTAAATGTATACGTTGAAACTACCACAGGAACACTTTATACATACCTATTATACTGTGTCCATGATCATCCTTGATAATGAGCAAAGGAACAACATAGTTATTGTCAGGGCCATGTGACTGCTGGCTAGCTAGGCTTTTGGCACAGATAAATTACTATATATATATATATATATTCATACCGGTGTTTCAAAAGTTTCAAACCATTTTTAAAAACATGTTAATTATAGCAACTTATGCACACACGACAAATTGATTGCTGTCTATTGCTGAGTCACGTGACATGAGAATTTTGGAGACAAAATTATATGCTTTCAAGAAAACTGCCTCAGAACACAGATGATCACTTTTTAAATTAATTATAATAAAATTACAAAGCTTCCCAGTCGTCATGTTCTTCTTCAATCTTTACAAGTCTCCCTGGCTTTTCTAGGAATTCTAACTCCTTCAGGACCACAATGCATTTGCTTGGCTTAGACGAATTAAAAATCAATTTTTGACGAAAAAATTGAAAAAATCTTTCAGTAACTGCAGTGTTTGCACTGTAATAATGTACAGTATCACTTGTGTGAAATCAACTTATGCAGAAAATTTCAACTATCCAGACGCAACACTCTGATAAACTTTGACCTCTAGGTGAAATTCATGTTAAAAAATGAAATGACCTTAATTGGTCCTTGATTGATTAGTTGGATTTTTCTGGAATAGCAACAGAACCCTGCACAGCTTGGGCGTAGCAATCAGACGATCAATAAAATAGTGTGTACGATCACGCAAGTGTGCACCAGACTAAGCTACTCAATAGGCTAAGTTGGAGTGCCTGAACGGAGCACGTTTTTTCTTAATTTTAACTAATTAAATTGCTTATAAATGTTTAAACAAATAACATGATTAAATAGTCAATATTCTACTCAGTAGGTCAGTACCCAATCTGTAATCATTTAGTTATGTCTGTGCTCATACAGTAATAGGAAAGTCATAAGACTTATAAGGCCTATTTTGAATAATGCAGTTCTGAATCTAATGTCTGGGCAAGCTAAACACATTAGCTTTAAAGGACAAGAAAAGAGGTACCTGAAGTAGGTTCCAGAAAAATCGCCTTAAAAAATTATATTACTTTACAGAATTTATATCTTACTCGCCCTGAAGGGAATTTCAGTTTGTTTTCATTTTAAATCTCCAAATCTCATCAATACTGTTCCGAAGTCGCCATTACATGACGTCATGTACCAAACATAAATCAAGGGAAGAAAAGGCAATGTTAAATTATATCTCAAAAACTTTCCGTGCAAATCTATATTACTTAGCATTTCGCTTACCTGCTAGAAAGACTTATGTAACTAGAAAAGATAATTATTAATTATTTAAAATGTTTTCACCAATTCGTAAAATGTCGCTGACTCACCCTCCAGGGTGCACCACTCACTAACCAAAAAACGTATTTTTAATCTTATTGACAAGATACAGCAATTTTAAATTTCATTTAGTTAGTGACACGTGTGGTACGAATGCACTGATTATTTTTTCAAACTTTACAAAATGTTATCTAAACTTGTTTCAAATGACCTGTCGTGAAAATGGCCGCATCTAACAGTCATCGCGGGAGTTTAAATTTACATGTTTTATACAGCGTGACTGCCGATTGAAGTCCTGCATGTAAAAAGGCTGTAAAAGTGATATAAAATTTCAAAACGAATTTTTCAAGCTTTATGTTCATGAAGGGTTTTCTTGTGCTTTAAGAAATCAAGGGTACGTTTTGTACACTTACTACTAATAATTCTCGATATTAAAAGCTTAAACTGGTAACAAAGAGGATCTCTAAAAACAGAACCTTGACTTTTTAACTTACAGATGTCACGTTGAGTCTTCCCCTCGATGTGTGCATAATAGAGGGTGCGATTTTCAAATGGACAAATGAAGAACGCCACCTGGTGAATGGCGAAGGAACTAAAACCATCTACACGCTCGCTCCTCATCCATACTGGGGACAACTATTGAAGGCACAGTTTCATTACAAAACGCAAGAATGAAATTCAGGCAGAAATAAAGGTTGTGAAGATTTAAAGCCCGGCCCCCAATGACAACTAACAAAAGCATGAATGTTGGATTCTTCAAATCAGTTTATTCAACTTCTACAGCATAAGGCCCTCTTAGTTGGGTGCAAGTCTAAAACAACAAAAAGAGAAGAGATATTCTGGTATTTACAAAATTAAAATAAGTTTTTGAAATACTAAATGTAATAAGTACAAATAACGAAAAATAAATTACAGATATTTTAGCGTATATCATTGAATAATGCTGTTCCTAGTGCTAATTAACTTTTATTCACCAGCGGACTCTTTGAAGCTGCTATGAATCTCACGTATTAATGCTGTTACTAAAGACATTTCTGTATTCTCATTATGCAGTAACTATTCACAGTAAATTAATTCCACTTAATCTCTGTAGGCCTCTGAGCTGCAGCCGATAAAGCCTCTGCCTTAATCCCATACTGCCTTGGGCATAGACAAAACTCTCTGTTCACACGACAATGAGAGTTGTTGGGAACTGCTTGCCACTTTCTGTGTTAAACGTTTGTGCAGAATTAAGTCAAAACATCCCTATCATAAACTAACAATAAAGCAGCATGTACTTTCTAGTATAATTGTAAAGTCATATTAAGTTGAGTTAAGTTAACTTCTCGAAACAATGATATACATTTGGTCTACTCTTTTATGAGTAAAGTTTAATTTTTTAAGACATACATTAGTCAACTTAATAAATCCTAGAATGAAACAAAATTAAATAAAACAACATCGAATAAAATAATGATAAGCCTGAAATGCTCTTGCAGTCGAAGTTATGAACTTGTTTTCTTTGCAACACAATCTCTACATTTTTAAACTTTCACAATTTTACATGCATATTTTAACTTTGTGGCTGCCACCAAATTAGAATGCTTTTCATATTATGTGGCCTCTTTCATACATTTATTAGTTGTTGTAATGAAGTTGAAAAATGTTTGTATTAATTTTTTATTGTTTACAATATACGATGGGAGAGACCGGAAGGACATAAAGCTTATTTCAAAAAACTCCAATTTTACAAAATATATACGTATAAGTTAATGTTGTATTTCGTAAATATTGCAAGGGGAACTGAAGGAGTTTTATAAAAACCTAATCTGGTTCAGAACAACTCCAGTAGAACTGAACAGGCGCCCACTCTCAATACTGGGATGTGTTACAAAGAAAAAAAGCCAGTGTTGGATAAAATTAATTCATTTTAACAATCAGCAATAACTGTAATTTAGTTCATAATTGATGATGCATGTAAGAATAACAAAATAGCAATTCATGAACGCTCCTAAGTTGTTTTAGTACAAATTCATAATAGCCAATATAATGTCTACTCATGATACAGCAATGGCGGTAACTGCTAAAGGAGCTTAGATTTGACAATCAAAATCATCAAATTTACAGTAAAATCAAGATTTTTAATTAGATTAAAAATTACCATGGTTGGTAAATAATATATATATATATCGTAAATCAAAAAGTATTAAAAAAGTATTTATAAATCAAATGCCATACAGTAACGAGTTTGGAGAGAGCAGCAGCAGCAGCACCTATGGTAGGTTCATGAACTGATGAAAAGTGACGAGTGGAATGCAAAAGGAACCAGCACTAATTAAACATTGTCGGAGCTATCATCCTACACCTAAAATATAATTACAAAATCGCCATTATAATTATTATTATTATATAATATAATTATATATTAGTCGTTGGAATATCACGTGTCGGGTACGAGCAATCAACCTAAAACGAGCAATAAAAGATTTTCCTTACTGCCCAATACGGTAGTAATAAAAATTCGCCTACAATATATTTGTACGTATAATTATTTAATATTTTCGTCTTAGAAAACGAAGTTTTCTCTCTTTCAATGACACGTTTCATAAAATTTCTTTCGCAGCTAGAAATTTCAGATAGATGAATAATGCTAATGGCTTCAACGAGCATATTTATGTTAATAATGATGCCCAAATTTCATAGGCGCTGTTTGAAGTTTAAGAAACGAGAAACTAGCTTTTCTTTGGCATTCATGAAACGTCTTTGTATTTAACAAGACTTGCTAGGAAACAAATAATTTTTCATTTTTCAAACCCCATCTGAAGTTTTGACATGATCAACCAAAAAGAATGAAACATGATAATATTGATATGTGACCAAATTTCCATTAACATCAAATTATTCTCCATTCCAACTTTTAGCGCTGTGTATTTTCTTTTCTTATGCCATTCAGCACACACATATAATCGATACAATGGTCAGTTTTAGTAAACCTTTGTGTGGTCTGTGATGCGGATAACAAAAACAAGGTACAGTGTTTATCTTAGCCTTGGAAGTGCACAGTGTTTTACATTACTTAGCATTACACTTACCCGTTTGAAACATAACAGAGAAAGAAAATTCTTAGTAATTCCCACTGTGTGCCATTGACTCACCAAAAATGTATTTTTAATTTTATTATCACAACACTTTTGCTTAGTTAATGAGATGCGCGCTCCGAGTGGACAGGTCCTCCGATTATTTTTTTAAACTTTACTGAACTTAACTCACCCTTATCTATACTTATTTCGAATGACTTATCGTCAAAATGGTTGCACTTAATGCCTGCCTTGCTGTTAATACAAGTTATAATACGTCCAAGGTATTATAGAGCAAGCAGTTGCACAGCCTGCCTGAATATAAGCACTATGCAAATACATGTAATTAATAGTGACCACGTAGAAACAAGGTTAATAGTGTTTCTAATACACTACAAGTAATTGCTTAATCTGCTCATTACATAAAGGACCAATAAATTCACAATAGAGATTAGCGGGACAGAACTATCAGCCTAGGGTGTCATAAAGTCTTGATACACCCCTGAGCATTTAACTCAAGCACAAGAAAACCCTCCCGTCACATAAAGCTCAAAAAAATTGTCTTGAAATTTTATACCACCTACATTATGCTTTTTTGCATGCAGGGCTTGCATCAGCAGTAAAAATCATCAAAATGTGGTCATCATGAAAATTAAACCGTCACTAAGCAATGCTAGATGGTGGGCCATTACTTTGTTTACATCATGACATCAGTGTAACCAAGCACTGAGTAATGAATGTACTTAACGTGATCGTTTCTACGTATACGCTTGCAAACCAAAATCGTCCGTAAGTCGGCATAGTTGAAACTAGGTTATGATGCTTCAAAGTAGAATGCACCAAAAATTTGATCTAATGTCTATTTTTTTCGTATTTTATCAAAACAAATGCTAAGTATATTGGACTTTTATATTCTAGCACTAAATTGTCAAGAAAATGTTTAAAAATGCTAAAAATCTAATTTTATAACCTCGAACTCACTTTTCTGTCTAGAAACTTGTACTACAACTAAGAAAAACTTTTATTTTCAAACTCCGATAGTAGCTCATGGACATATCGTTTTGCTTCGAGTTTTTTCTGTTGCCAAGCCCAGATCATTGCCAGGAAGTGCCATCTACTGGATTTAAACATTGTGTTTTTGCAAAGTCCATAGCAACCAACATTTGTACTGTTGCCAAGTGTTTTGTAGAAATGCGACAAAAAATAATGGCCAACTTTAACATTGATTTTCTCAAGATTATGTTTTTTAGTGTGCAGCCTGCACCTCAACTTCAACGTAGATTATCTCAGCTTAGAAATAACATAGAGCGATGAACTTGGTATCAAAATGATCCTCATGAAGTTGAGATTCGGGATATCTGAATAACGAAAAAAGCTTAATTGCCGACTGTGGACGTTTTTGCTGTGCATATATATATATATATATATTTATGTAGATATTGTACTTAGTAAGCATCAAGTTAAGACTTACTAAACCAAACGTAACCTCTGTTTCGACGGGGCCATTACATGACGTCACTAAAACACGCAAATCAGGGGAAGAATAGGCAAATGTTAAATTATGACCCAAAAAAAACTTTCCGTGCAAATCTACATTACTAAGCATTTCACTTACCTGCTGGAAAAATTTATGTAACTAGACTAATAATTTAAAATGTCTGTGCCAGTTGGTAAAATGTCGCTGACTCACCCTCCAGGGTGCGCCACTCACTAGCCAAAAACGTATTTTTAATCTTATTAACAAGATATAGTAATTTAAAATTTTACTTAATTAGCAACATGTGCGCTACCAATGCTCTGATTATTTTTTCAAACTTTACTCAATGTTATTAACAAGTTTCAACAACCTGCTATTAAAATGGCTGCACCTAATGGTCATCGCTGGAGTTTAAATTTACACGTTTTATACAGCGTTAAGGCCGATGCAAGTCATGCATACGAAAAGATGGTACGTAAGTGGTATAAAATTTCGAGACAAATTTTTTAAGCTTTTAGTAAGTGGAGGGTTTTCTTGCGCTTTAATAAAAACTAATCAGTATTGATCTTTTTACAGGTGAATAAGAATCATGGTGTGACAGTGAATGAATTTTGTTTTGCACCTATTAATCTGATAGGAGAATGTCTGATGAGGAGAAGCGGAAACCTCAGTACAGTAAGTAGATCTTACCAGGATTATTCCCAAATTTGTGCAGTTGAAATGCTGTCACACTGAGCGTAAATCTCAGTACAGTAAGTAGATCTTACCAGGATTATTCCCAAATTTGTGCAGTTGAAATGCTGTCACATTGAAGTTGTTCTCAGTAATGTGTTCATCGTTGACGTGCAGCCTAGAATTAAGAAATTACCATAGAAAGTTATGAGCAATAAAAAGTATGTAAAATGTTTGTGTATGTATGATACAGTAAGTGCTCGCTTAACGACGCTCCGTTTAGCGACGTTTCATTTTAATGACATTTAACGCTTTTTTCAGTTAACAACGCCCGTTTCACTTTAACGATGATGTTTTTACTTTGCGTAAAGCCAATTTTTATTTTGTCAGCAACATTTTATCTAATTTGATGCATTAAAACATCACACATTGCATTATTCAGTTCTAAAAACGCAGTAGTAACGTAAACAGTGCAATTATTGTACATGCTTTTTCTTCCCGACTGACTACCGAGGCTGCTACCTGTTCTAAAAACACTTTTTTTTTATTTTGCAACATTTTTACTGCATCTCAGATAATGACAGCGTTTATACTTAATTTTTAACCCTAAACATATTAAGATTTTTTTATTATAAAGTCAATAAAAATGACTCACTTTAGATGAACCTGTGCTTGTAAACGTGCTATTCAAACTGCAATCACTTTTCCAGCTGTATTTGATGAACAAGGTAAACCGGGATACTTCCGTGTCGTTTTGACGTTACCTCACATGAAGTTGAAGCGCTGCTTCCCAAAAATTCTCAGGAAATGTGTAGATGAAGATACTTGCATCATCAATGAGATATCCTTCAAAGAGCGGTCAGTATCACATATCTGTACAGTCAAAATGTTCGGAGTTATTACTAGTTATATACTAATTACTTTAATAATTTAATATTAAGTCCTCGCTTAATGACGCTTATGCGTTCTAGCAAAACGCGACGTTAAGCGAGACGTCATTAAACAAACTCAAAACTTGCATTGTAAATGAATTGAGATGTCGAACCAAAAATCAATGCATCAATCCTGCTTAAATTAAACATTTTATCAGTTTTATTCACATCTCTGCCTCTCATTAGATGGGGACACCATACTAGCGTACAATCTTCTAGTGAAATCCCTTTCCACATTTTCAATAATATCGATATCTCTCATTAGATGGGGACACCACACTAGCGTATGATCTTCTAGTGAAATACCTTTCCACATTTTCAATAATATCGATATCTCTCATTAGATGGGGACACCATACTAGCGTACAATCTTCTAGTGAAACACCTTTCCACATTTTCAATAATGTTGATGTCTCTCATTAGATGGGGACACCGTACTGGTGTACACGATACTCGACAATAAGACGAACATAAGATTTAAAAGCATTAAGTAAATCCTACTGTAATCGTACTATGTTGAAGCAAAGTTTGCTACTACATGCAGGTCACAAACGTACCTTGTACACTTTTAATCATGCCGATATCTCTCATTAGATGGGGACACCGTACTGGGTTTGCTACTACATGCACGTCACAGTTTTCCATTTCCACTTTCCCCCATTTGATTATTTTGCTTAATTAGGAACATTGGAACATTAATTTGCTTAATTAGCCAGGAATAATAATTGTTAATTACCAGCTTCTGTGAACAATAGCCAATGTAGCATAAGAATGGCTTGTGATTTGGATGAGGTTTGTTACAGGTCGTTCAAATTTGACGTGACGGTGCTGCAGCCAGAAGGGTACACACCCAAAAAAATACGTTACGTTTTGGAAGCAAAGCAGTTGCCTGGTGCTGTCATATTAGGAGAAAAGAATTGCTTTTGTGAGGTAAGAAACTACTGACTTGTTCTGTTACTCGAATCTAGATAGTAGTAGTAGAGTAGTGGTGGTGGTGGTGGTGGTGGTGGTAGTAGTAGTACTAGTAGTAGTAGTAGTAGTAGTAGTAGTAGTAGTAGTAGTAGTAGTAGTAGTAGTAGTAGTAGTAGTAGTAGTAGAGTAGTAGTTGTAGTAGTAGTTGTAGTAGTAGTAATAGTAGTAGTAGTAGTAGTAGTAGTAGTAGTAGTAGTAGTAGTAGTAGTAGTAGTAGTAGTAGTAGTAGCAGCAGCAGCAGCAGCAGCAGCAGTAATAATAATACACGAACCACATCATTTTTACAATGCAAGTTTCTATTCACTTCTGTTTATTTACCAGTTTCCGGAAAACGAGTGCGCCGTGTTGACAATGCGGAAATGCAATCCGGGCACGAAGTGGCCGTCACTATCCGGAGTCGATGCAAGTCCGGAAGAACAGCGTCAGGAGAAGCTACAAGCCGTGCAGTCGTAGATGGACGTCAATCCAACTATGAGCCGTGCAGTCGTAGATGGACGTCTATCCAACTATGAACTGCGCAGTCGTAGATGGACGTCAATCCAACTATGAGCTGTGCTGTCGTAGATGGACGTCAATCCAACTATGAGCCGTGCAGTCATAGATGGACGTCAATCCAACTACGAACTGTGCTGTCATAGATGGACGTCAGTCCGCTTGCACCAAACTGTTTGAAATAAAGAAATATCTTAACGATCCCATTTATGCAGGTATAATGTAGTAGGAATGATGCTATTAATGAATGTAGTGTAATGAATGAAGAATTGTATATCATTGTGTAAAAAAAGCAAAGTTGTTGAATGACTTCCATGGCCATTGAAATGTACAATCACATCTTATACCAAAAATACGCATGCTAGAGTAGTTACATTTAATAGTTTTGTCATTATTAGTGATTTTATTTTAGCGAAATCTCATATTTATAATGTGTCGTGTGAATCAAGCCAATGCAATATGTTTTGCATGCAGTGTGTGTGTTGCTATTTTTAGAATTGAGGGTAGTTGTGCCACCACCTACTTAAGGTAGTCGGACTCATTTGCGGGTTTGTGATGTAACTGCATACTTGAGTTCTCACACTTTTATATCTTTTTTATATGTATGTAAGTTCAAATTATAGCTGCATAAGTTTGTACTTAATTAAGTGTAGTATAATTAGATATTGCTGATGTTTTGTTTGAAAGAAGTTATGTCCGTAATGGCGAATTACTCCTTAAAAATACAATAGATTTAAGGGGGCAAAGTGTGTGAGAGAGTTGTGTCTGGATGGTTAAAATTTTTCTACTTTAGCTGATTTCACACAAGTGATACTGTACATTGTTACAGTGCAAACACTGCGGTTACTGAAAGTTTTTCCTCAATTTATTTATCAAAAATCGATTTTTTATTTGTCCAAGGTAAACAAATACATTTCGTATATAATTTTGCATGAAACTCCATTGCGTGAGGAGTAGAAACTTACAAAAATGATCAAACAACGTAGTCGCTGCTTAGTGAGAGCAGTTTTTCATGAACCCGGGCAAAATGCAGCTTGCAGTTATGGTTCTGAAGGAGCTAAAAAGGTTGTTGCTGATGCTGTTCGGCTGGCAGTTTAATGAATGACTATTACAGCTTCCTAAGATTGCTGTAGATTTAGTAAGCGATTTATTGACTAAACATAGACACTCATAAATATACCAATATTCAAAGAAATGATTCCGTTATGTAGAATGTAATATAAATTAAAGTAGAATGTAATATAAAAAAACGAAGCAATCATTACACAGAGGTAATTGACCTCAACCACCCCCCCACCCCACCCCCAGCCACACTCCACCCACATAGCTCCAGTACTTTGAAAATTAGAACTGTGCCTCCCATCCCCACCCACACACAGCTTCCATACCTTGAAAATTAGAACTGTGCCTCCAATCCCCCCCCCACACACACAGCTTCCATACCTTGAAAATTAGAACTGTGCCTCCCATCCCCCACACAGCTTCCATACCTTGAAAATTAGAACTGTACCTCTGCGTAATGAGATCTTGATTATCTGTCATACCGGGTTCAGTAGCTTCATGCGTTCCATTTACTCTATGGTCATCCGTGGCCAATCCACAGTGGTCATCTGCATGGATCATCCATTTCAATTTTCCATGTTGGTAATCCAGGACAGTGATTTGCATCAGTACTTCTAAATTTTATTGTAATCACTCATGGAAACTTTAAGTCCTAGATAATGTAACAGTGCAGAAACAAAGTACTTCTTGTAAATTTTAGGTGCTTCAAAATCTATCTATGTCCTAGATAATGTAACAGTGAAGAAACAAAAGTACTTCATGTAAATTTTAGGTGCTTCAAAATCTATCTATGTCCTAGATAATGTAACAGTGAAGAAACAAAGTACTTCATGTAAATTTTAGGTGCTTCAAAATCTATCTATG
>JAQGDQ010002376.1:22647-39709 GCA_030141605.1 Tubiluchus corallicola
TAAAGGAAAGAACAAGTCACTCAGTATGTTGGGTTTATTTTACTGTTATCACTTAAACTGTTTGTGGTGTGCTAAAGGAAAGAACAAGTCACTCAGTATGTTGGGTTTATTTTACTGTTATCACTTAAACTGTTTGTGGTGTGCTAAAGGAAAGAACAAGTCACTCAGCACGTTGGGTTTATTTGACTGTTATCACTTAAACTGTTTGTGGTGTGCTAAAGGAAAGAACAAATCACTCAGTATGTTGGGTTTATTTTACTGTTATCACTTAAACTGTTTGTGGTGTGCTAAAGGAAAGAACAAATCACTCAGTATGTTGGGTTTATTTTACTGTTATCACTTAAACTGTTTGTGGTGTGCTAAAGGAAAGAACAAATCACTCAGTATGTTGGGTTTATTTTACTGTTATCACTTAAACTGTTTGTGGTGTGCTAAAGGAAAGAACAAATCACTCAGTATGTTGGGTTTATTTTACTGTTATCACTTAAACTGTTTGTGGTGTGCTAAAGGAAAGAACAAGTCACTCAGTATGTTGGGTTTATTTTACTGTTATCACTTAAACTGTTTGTGGTGTGCTAAAGGAAAGAACAAGTCACTCAGTATGTTGGGTTTATTTTACTGTTATCACTTAAACTGTTTGTGGTGTGCTAAAGGAAAGAACAAATCACTCAGTATGTTGGGTTTATTTTACTGTTATCACTTAAACTGTTTGTGGTGTGCTAAAGGAAAGAACAAATCACTCAGTATGTTGGGTTTATTTTACTGTTATCACTTAAACTGTTTGTGGTGTGCTAAAGGAAAGAACAAATCACTCAGTATGTTGGGTTTATTTTACTGTTATCACTTAAACTGTTTGTGGTGTGCTAAAGGAAAGAACAAGTCACTCAGTATGTTGGGTTTATTTTACTGTTATCACTTAAACTGTTTGTGGTGTGCTAAAGGAAAGAACAAGTCACTCAGTATGTTGGGTTTATTTTACTGTTATCACTTAAACTGTTTGTGGTGTGCTAAAGGAAAGAACAAGTCACTCAGTATGTTGGGTTTATTTTACTGTTATCACTTAAACTGTTTGTGGTGTGCTAAAGGAAAGAACAAGTCACTCAGTATGTTGGGTTTATTTTACTGTTATCACTTAAACTGTTTGTGGTGTGCTAAAGGAAAGAACAAATCACTCAGTATGTTGGGTTTATTTTACTGTTATCACTTAAACTGTTTGTGGTGTGCTAAAGGAAAGAACAAGTCACTCAGTATGTTGGGTTTATTTTACTGTTATCACTTAAACTGTTTGTGGTGTGCTAAAGGAAAGAACAAATCACTCAGTATGTTGGGTTTATTTTACTGTTATCACTTAAACTGTTTGTGGTGTGCTAAAGGAAAGAACAAGTCACTCAGTATGTTGGGTTTATTTTACTGTTATCACTTAAACTGTTTGTGGTGTGCTAAAGGAAAGAACAAGTCACTCAGTATGTTGGGTTTATTTTACTGTTATCACTTAAACTGTTTGTGGTGTGCTAAAGGAAAGAACAAATCACTCAGTACGTTGGGTTTATTTTACTGTTATCACTTAAACTGTTTGTGGTGTGCTACAGGAAAGGATAATTCACTCAGTATGTTGGGTTTATTTTACTGTTATCACTTAAGCTGTTTGTGGTGTTCTAAAGGAAAAAATAATTCACTCAGTATGTTGGGTTTATTTTACTGTTATCACTTAAACTGTTTGTGGTGTTCTAAAGGAAAAAATAATTCACTCAGTATGTTGGGTTTATTTTACTGTTATCACTTAAACTGTTTGTGGTGTGCTAAAGGAAAGAACAATTCACTGAGTATGTTGGGTTTATCTAACTGTTATCACTTAAACTGTTTGTGGTGTGCTACAGGAAAGAACAAGTCACTCAGTATGTTGGGTTTATTTTACTGTTATCACTTAAACTGTTTGTGGTGTGCTAAAGGAAAGAACAAGTCACTCAGTATGTTGGGTTTATTTTACTGTTATCACTTAAACTGTTTGTGGTGCGCTAAAGGAAAGAACAAGTCACTCAGTATGTTGGGTTTATTTTACTGTTATCACTTAAACTGTTTGTGGTGTGCTAAAGGAAAGAACAAGTCACTCAGTATGTTGGGTTTATTTTACTGTTATCACTTAAACTGTTTGTGGTGTGCTAAAGGAAAGAACAAGTCACTCAGTATGTTGGGTTTATTTTACTGTTATCACTTAAACTGTTTGTGGTGTGCTAAAGGAAAGAACAAATCACTCAGTATGTTGGGTTTATTTTACTGTTATCACTTAAACTGTTTGTGGTGTGCTAAAGGAAAGAACAAATCACTCAGTATGTTGGGTTTATTTTACTGTTATCACTTAAACTGTTTGTGGTGTGCTAAAGGAAAGAACAAGTCACTCAGTATGTTGGGTTTATTTTACTGTTATCACTTAAACTTAGAAAAATATAACAAAGAAATTTGCAAAGAACTGTCTATAAAGCATAAATTTAAAATATACTACCTCTGAGTAGAAATTTTCAGGCGTCGTGGTTGCCGCCATTCACTTGAAAATCATGACGTAACTGGGAAACTTCGTGACTTTCCGTGAACGTGCGCTGCTTAAACTAATTCAAACTTCTGCAGCTTACCTAATGTTCATGCAAAAACATTACAAAATTGGTTATAATTTTTGTAAAACCTTGTTATACTTTTGATGAAGATTGACAGTGCGCTACTTTTCTTCAAGACGAATGACGTCATTGGAAGAAGAATGGGCATTGAAAATGGGAGCGTCCAAGCATGAAGTGATCGTGACTTTAAAGTGATTTTACTAATTACACGAGACGCTTATTGCAGTTTTATTACTAAATCCTTCTAACATTTTTTGCGAACATTGAAATAAACCTAACCTCCTAGAAGGCTTGACTTGTCCTTTAATACAAATGGTGTCTGCATATTTTCTTAAATATTTCGGTTTATAATAATAATAATATCTTTTCAATAATGACATTTGCTTAAAACAATTAAATTTTTTCAAAGTGAATCCAACTGTCAATTATACTTGTTAGATTAACACGATGACAAGTTCAAAGCTGTTAAACCGGCTGAGTTAGAAATAATTTTAGCAACTTAACAGAAACCAGGTGTTGGTGTCTGTCTAGACAGTCTCGTCAAAAACAGCTAATTAAGATCGAGTTTTCAGCCTTATGCTTGTGTCTGCCTAGACAGTCTTGTCAAAAACTGCTAATTATAGTGGAATTTTCAGGGCTGACATTTTAAATGCAAAGCAGCTTAATGAAAAACTGCAACTTGCTCTTAGAATTTCATCTTTCTTGCTCATAGAATTCAGTGAAAAACATTAAGTTTGTGCAGTAATTAGATAGCTGCCAGCTGTTAACTGTTTGCACCATGGAAAGTTTGAAAGCAAAATCAACAACATTGTCACACCTCTGCTCCACTTGCTTACACCTCTGCTCCACATGGTTATCCTTTTGCTTCACATGGTTACACCTCTGCTCCACTTGCTTATCCCTCTGCTCCACATGGTTACACCTCTGCTCCACTTGCTTACCCTTTTGCTTCACATGGTTAGCCCTCTGCTCCACTTGCTTCTCCCTCTGCTCCACTTGCTTATCCCTCTGCTCCACATGCTTCTCCCTCTGCTCCACTTGCTTACACCTCTGCTCCACATGGTTAGCCCTCTGCTCCACTTGCTTACCCTTTTGCTTCACATGGTTAGCCCTCTGCTCCACATGCTTACACCTCTGCTCCACTTGCTTATCCCTCTGCTCCACATGCTTACCCTTTTGCTTCACATGGTTAGCCCTCTGCTCCACTGCTACCTCTGCTCCACTTGCTTATCCCTCTGCTCCACATGTTCCTTTTGCTTCATGGTTGCCTCTGTCCATTGCTTTCCTCTCTCCACATGCTTACACCTCTGCTCCACTTGCTTACCCTTTTGCTTCACATGGTTAGCCCTCTGCTCCACATGCTTACACCTCTGCTCCACATGCTTAGCCCTCTGCTCCACATGCTTACACCTCTGCTCCACTTGCTTACCCTTTTGCTTCACATGGTTAGCCCTCTGCTCCACATGCTTAGCCTTCTGTTCCATATGCTTACCATTTTGCTTCACATGGTTAGCCCTCTGCTCCACATGCTTAGCCTTCTGTTCCATATGCTTACACCTCTGCTCCACTTGCTTACCCTTTTGCTCCACATGCTTATCCTTTTGCTTCACATGGTTAGCCCTCTGATCCACATGCTTAGCCTTCTGTTCCATATGCTTACCATTTTGCTTCACATGGTTAGCCCTCTGCTCCACTTGCTTAGCCTTCTGTTCCACATGCTTACACCTCTGCTCCACTTGCTTACCCTTTTGCTTCACATGGTTAGCCCTCTGCTCCACATGCTTAGCCTTCTGTTCCATATGCTTACACCTCTGCTCCACTTGCTTACCCTTTTGCTCCACATGCTTATCCCTCTGCTCCATGTGCTTACCATCTGTTCCACATGCTTTCCTTCTGGTCCACATGCTTACCAATATATGGCTAAAAATGTAAGCAATGTGACACTCGTAAATTACACCGTTTTTGACTGGCAATTTTTCAAATTATTAAATTATTCAAAAAATAAATAAAAGGTTTGATACTTACTCATATTGCTGTGTCGTAAATTGCATTTATGCTGTCGGTCAAGGTCACTCAGCACATGGGTCAAGGTCACTCAGCACATAGGTCAAGGTTAATCAGCACATGGGTCAAGGTCACTCAGCAAATAGGTCAAAGTCAATCAGCACATGGGTCAAAGTCAATCAGCACATGGGTCAAAGTCAATCAGCACATGGGTCAAAGTCAATCAGCACATGGGTCAAGGAAGGTCAAATCAGCGCATAGACGAAGTGATAACTTTTGAAAATTATCACGTTAAAATTATCAAGCTTGCCATCTTTGACACGTGTTTTTTCAGCTAGTTTATCTAATGTTGATAGAAATTATACATAAACTGTGAAATTGTTCAAACTACATTATGGTAAAATAGTTAATATCTGTCATTAAGAAAATGAATTCTTAAATGCTAAATTAAAATTTGTCTGGGTTTAATTAACCCTCATCTGTAACCCTTAACAGTGAAAGCAATGGTTGCGCTTGACTGCTTGCTTATCTTAGTGTCTAAGCAGTTCGTTATTTTTTTATAACAAAAATGTCGCATTTTTTATTCAATGCTTGTTTTTTGTCATAATAATTTATATTTAATTTAAGAAAAGTACGGCTTAGTATCAAAAAATAATGTTTTCAATAAATAATCTTGTTTTTGAAAATTCGTGATTGTTCCTATTTATCAGCTTAATTGCATTTATAATGTTTTTATTGTTACTAGATGGCTCTGCTTACTTTCTTTTTCTCTTTTGTTTTTGTGCTTTCCTCCCAGTCTCTTCCTTTTTAAGTGCTTTTCAGTCTCTCTCTCTCTCTCTCTCTCTCTCTCTCTCAGTCTCTCTTTCGCTCTTTCTTTATTTGTCTTTCTCTCTCTGTCTCTCTCTCTCTCTCTCTGTCTCTCTCTCTCTCTTTCAGTCTCTCTTTCGCTCTTTCTCTCTCTCGCTCTCTTTCAGTCTCTCTTTCGCTCTTTCTCTCTCTCTCTCTCTCTTTCTCTCTCTCTCTCTCTCTCTCTCTTTCGCTCTTTCTCTCTCTCTCTCTCTCTCTCTCTCTCTCTCTCTCTCTCTCAAACAAAAACTGTTACAATCGCATATTAATTACCTATAACACATCGTTTATTTTTATTAATTATTATATAAAATATCATCAGATCTTTCTCATTTAGTAATTGCAAAAGAACCGCATGAAATTGTCAAGACTTGTCTGCAATGTCTATGCTAGTCGTATTAACAATAATACTAAGATTATCTAGTACTAAACATTAAAATATCTAAAAATGTTCTTTATACACCCTGTACCCAGTCAGTAGTCCAATTGGTAAGGCGCATGCGCAGTTAATTGAAGGTCGAAGGTACGTGTACGACAGCAACGCTTCCTCACAACAACTGTGACGTGAGATGTGGGTAAAGCAAAGCCGTGTGCTGCATCAGTTGTCTTACGTGGACTTTACTTTGTTATGCATTAGTCTGTGCATAGAGTGATTTACTAGCAGGATCTTGCTCGGGAACAAGAAAAAATGAACTAGGTAAGATTCTAGCTAGCTGTTAAAACTGTTACTATTACAACAGCATGGGCTGTGAGGTGTTGTCAAGTGTACACAAATGCGTTGTCTGGTACGCTTAACCTTTGAACCTTTTCACGATCATCATCGATCACTGGAACTGTGAAAAGACTTATTGTACTGCTTTTTAGCTGGAACTTGTAAAACATTTTACACTTTTTAAATTGGTAATTTGCAACATTCATCAAAACACGTTGCTGTGTAGGGTTACCTATGTATTACAGCAGGTAAATTACATTCAGCAAAATTATTCTACATGATTTTTGCGGAGCTGAGTTTTCTACTTTAGCTGTTTTTAGCTGCAGGCATAACATTTAGCTGTTTTTAGCTGCAGGCATCACATTTAGCTGTTTTTAGCTCCAATTGTTGATATGCAAGATTCACTTAGCAGTTACGGGTCGTTGACTCATGCGCAGATGCTGTCGAATTCCATAATGGCATTTCACAACTCCCTTCGTTTCAAACATGACCTTTGGACGTCCGCTGGTTTCTCTGTCGATCTTAAATCCTTTCTGATTTTCTAAAATGTCCGCAATATCGGCATGTTCTGTGGCGATGATGACGCTTTTGTCCTTCTTGCTTCTGATGGCCACGTGAATGTCGCCTTCGAAACATCGCACCTGAGTAAACGAACCTTCGTATTCGTCCTCTTCCAGCACCAGTTCCGCAATAGTTTCAGTCTTTGCAGGCACCAGAACGTCGCTGTCAACCGACCACGTCAGTTGCTCCTCAAAAGTGGCTTCGTGGCTCTTCTCCATCTCGTACTCCGTCTTAAAACCCGCATTGGCTTCTATTATCGGATTTGGTGGAGCGATTTTTACACTCACTTCTCCACCGTAAGTCATTCCCTTAGTCACCTGTATGTTGCACGAGGACCTTGTGGACCGTTCCGTCTTGAGGTTGTGCGTTTGAGGATCACCACTTTCATTCGTGTTGGCAAAGACGGCGGAGAATAGAACGTGAGACTTTGGTTTCGTCTCCTTCTTTTCATCGTGCCACTTTGTCTCCTGCGTACATCTGAGGTGTTTCCAGTTGATGTCTGTTGAAGGAATGTCTCTAGAAGCAAGCTTCTTCAATTTCTTCTCACTTTTGGGCCATCTTTCTATGCGATTTTTCACCCATTCTATGATCAGTTCTTCAACGTCGACTGCGTCTTGTGACATGTTTCTAGACGACAGACCTTCCTGTTTCTAGAAAATGGTGCAAACCGGACCCAATCTTAAACTGTACGTCAAAACAATCTTTACGTCAAAAAGAGAGAGAGAGAGAGAGAGAGAGAGAGAGAGAGAGAGAGAGAGAGAGAGAGAGAGAGAGAGAGAGAGAGGGAGAGAGAGAGAGAGAGAGAGAGAGAGAGAGAGAGAGAGAGAGAGTTGGAGAGAGAGAGAGAGAGAGAGAGGAGGAAGAGAGAGAGAGAGAGAGAGAGAGAAAGAGAGAGAGAGAGAGAGAGAGAGAGAGAGAGAGAGAGAGAGAGAGAGAGAGAGAGAGAGAGAGAGAGAGAGAGAGAGACAGAAAGAGACAGAAAGAGAGAGAGAGAGAGAGAGAGAGAGAGAGAGAGAGACAGAGAGAGAGAGAGAGAGAGAGAGAGAGATAGAGAGAAAGAGAGAGAGAGACAGAATGAGACACACAGAGAGAGAGAGAGAATGAGAGAGAGAGACAGACAAAAAGGAAGAGACGGGGAGGAAAGCACAAAAAAACAAAAGAGAAAAAGAAACAGCTGTAGGTCAAAACAATCTATTCTTTAAAATATTGAAAGGAAACATGCTGTTTTTTCAAAAATGACTTACATGAAAGAATTATTACCACACAAACACAATTTCACGTTCGCGCCACTAGTTCTTCACTGTTACATGCATTTCGCCATTCGTTAGTTAGACGAGCACTAGTGCCTGCATTTCGGAAACGCATTGTACAAAAACAGGTGTTATAGTTCTAAGTTCAGATGTGTTAGTTTGTGACGTACTACACACGTTAAACAGCTCATGTGTGAGCACAGCGGTGAATTCGAACTTAGAATTTTTGTCTTAGAACTTGCCAACTTTTAGTGCAACACACTGAATATCTAACAGTAGTACTGTACTTCAATTTTCACTTTCGCAATGCATTCTCTGCGTATCTTTCGTATTGTGATCTCAATATTTTTTATTGGGCATTAAAATGCAACAAAAACGTTGTTCGAGGATTGTTTCTTTCTTTCAATAATATATTTAAACCTTGCTTACAGCGAACTTCGATAATTGATCTCGGTTATAAAAAGACTCGGTTATAGCGAACGAATTTTGACGGTCCCTCGAAACTCGTTATAAGCGGATTATATCGTATAAGCATATACGGAAGGATGATATTTCATATCTACCTCATTTTCAAGCACAGTAAAAAGCGTTCATTTTAATGCCAATAATACTGCAAAAGCATTTCTGATAATAACGGCCGAGCAAGTGTTGACGTCACAAACTAACATGATTTTTGAAAGCAAAAATACTCCACGAGCGCGTTGCACGTGCTTGCGAAAGCGAAAATTGAAGTACAGTGCTACTGTAAGATATTCAGTGTGTTTTGCTAAAACTAGGCAAGTTTTAAGATAAAAATTCAAATTTCAAATTTACCACTGTGCTCACGCATGAGCTGTGGAACGTGTGTAGTTGGTCGCAAACTAACACATCTGAACTGAGATGTACAGCGCCTGTTTTTTATGCAATGAGTTTCCGAAATGCAGTCACTAGTGGCCGTCTAACTAGTGAATGGCGAAATACGTGTAACAGCGAAGAACTAGTGGCGCGAACGTGAAATTGTGTTTGTATGGTAATAATTCTTTCACGTAAGTCATTTTTGAAAAAACAGCATGTTTACTTTCAATGTTTTAAACAGTAGATTGTTTTGACTTACAGCTTAAAACTGGGTTTACTTTTCCTTTAAATTGCAATAAATCAGTTTCTTATAACATTTGATCAAACAAAGAAAAAATTCAAAAAATTTTCTTACCGGTGATATCCTATTAGAGGTAGTTATCTTGAATTCCTTTAAAAAGAGGTGCCAGAGCTTTGCCTTCTCTTCCCTTCCCTTCTCTTCTCTTCTCTTCTCGTCACCAGTTCTGTAACACAACATAAAACAAAAAGATGTCATTTGCATTAGAGCCAAAATGTTAGTCCCGCCGTTTTATACCTGTGCTGGGATTACAAGACACATTCTTTACAGCGAATCAGAATCCAGAAAAATCTGTACAACCAATCAGAGTTGAGGTGGTGTGAAAGGGTCATTATGTTGCTAATTGATAGTAATCTTACGTAGAATTATATTTCTAAATCTGCACTTGTCTCTTGGTATTTGTAGAAAGGTATTCGTGGACGCCGCAATGGCGTATCTAGGATATGGCAGGTGCCCTGGGCACCCCTTGAAGGGTGCGCCACTTAACAGTTTCTGAAAAAACGAATTTTCTTCAAGATGTATGGTCTGTCTGTCTTTCTGTGTGTGCGAGAAGCATTAGTGTGGCCAGATTGTTAAAGAATTTGAGTAAATTATTATGTAAAAATATAATTCTTTGGATTACATGACCACATCTCTCCTAAGATCACTGCGCATGCTCAGTAGCAACTGACAAAAAGATCATTCTCCCACTACCACTGCGCATGCTCAGTAGCAATTGACAGTGAGATCATTCTCCTACTGCCACTGCGCATGCTCAGTAGCAACTGACAGTAAGATCATTCTCCCACTATCACTGCGCATGCTCAGTAGCAACTGACAATGAGATCATTCTCCCACAACCACTGCGCATGCTCAGTAGCAACTGACAATGAGATCATTCAACCACTACCACTGCGCATGCTCAGTAGCAACTGACAGCAATATTATTCTCTCACAAAAACATCGGTGTGAGATGTTTGGACAGGGAAAAAATTTCCGCGCTGTTCGTAGGTGGCCTAGATACGCCCCTGAACGCGACCGTGAACGAACACGTTTCTGCTTATGATCGCGCTTGCGTACTACTGACTATCAGAAGAACAGACAGACAGACAACGCTTAATGCTTGTCAGTGGTGATTCTGCGCCTAGTTCTTAATAACATGATAACCAAGATGGGCTAAGACTTCACAGTGGCAAATCTTTGAAAGCAACTGCAATAGGCGAAACCTTCGCGTTCTGATCATTGGCCCCTGTACCTGCAACACATTTCAAACGAGAATTCTTACAGAAAGACAAACAGCTTGCAAACAAAATCAAGAGCGACCGTACGACATGCTAGAATTACGAAGCGTCATGAAGCTGCGAAGTCAAAGGTTTTCTAATATTCATTTTGTCGATCCATCCATCACAGTGAATTGTCTTTTAACCATTGATAATTATTGAAGCAATTTGTGACACTAATCTCTTTTTTTAAAGCAAACAAATGAAAAAAGAAATCCTTACGTCATTTTCATCTAGCAAGTCAAATATAAGTTCATATAGGCAGAGCCTACAGTATAGAAAATTATGCACTAATTATGTATTTACAAAGAAGCCAAAGTGACGAATAAACAGACCTGTAGAAAAGAAATTGATACAGTAACAGGTAGCTAAGAGTTTGAAAATAAAGTTAAAGGAATTGAACTACTTTGCACATTAAGAAAAGGCTTATTGATACAGTAATAGGTAGCTGAGTGTTTGAAAATAAAGTTAATGGAATTGAACTACTTTGCACATTAAGAGAATGCTTATTGATACAGTAATAGATAGCTAAGTGTTTGTAAATAAAGTTAATGGAATTGAACTGGTTGTTGTTTGTATAGTGTAGCACTGATGATGACGACAGCTGATTGCTGTTGAAACATTTGCACATGTTTTTTAAACGGCTATAAATTAATAAAAGTTATGTTGTTTTAATAATAAATGCTTTGAATTGACTGTATAAATTGACTTACATTTTTGAGTTTTACTGCTTTTTACTTGCATGTAGAGAAAATATGTTTTGTTTCTTATCTTTCTTAAATCATCTTATGTTTTACACCCACGCATACATTTGAGATAAAATACCTCTCTTTACGCTTGAAGTTCCTCCACTAAAGTGAGGTGCTTCCCCGTTTGAGAATTTTTTCAAAATTCCAGGCAGCATGAAAGTTCATTTAACGAGGTTTTTTTCCAGGCTTCCAGTTAGCAGCAGCTACTTTGCGAGTTTTATACTGTATAACCAAGTCTAAATTAAGTTATACTTGCTGTATTTTTCATATACAAAGTGCAATTAATAATATTAGTCAATGTAATGTCAGATCTGATTGTTTTTTTAGCAAAGTTCTACTAACCACTGCAAAATTTGAAAATATACGTATATAAAATAAATATTTTTCATGAATGTAGCCATCAATGTTGCATTAATAAAACATAAAATCGTCAGTCTGTTAAAAGAGAAATTAAATCTTAGAATTTTATGCTAAAATATGTTAATTGTCGTTCGTTAAATAAGAAAGAAGTAATTGAGTAGCTAAATTTAAGACTGAATTCTGTGAGGATTCCTCACGAAAATGGAACGTGCAGTATTTCTGCCAATGCGCAAAATTCCTCACGAGGAGGACGCATAGCTTCTAGCTGACAGCAGAATTCCTCACGAGGAGGACGCATAGCTTCTAGCTGGCAGCAGAATTCCTCACGAGGAGGACGCATAGCTTCTAGCTGGCAGCAGAATTCCTCACGAGGAGGACGCATAGCTTCTAGCTGACAGCAGAATTCCTCACGAGGAGGACGCATTGCTTCTAGCTGGCAGCAGAATTCCTCACGAGGAGGACGCATAGCTTCTAGCTGGCAGCAGAATTCCTCACGAGGAAGACGCATAGCTTCTAGCTGGCAGCAGAATTCCTCACGAAGAATTTTGCCGCGTGTCTTCACTGTGAAATTAACTATAGAAAACAATGTATTTCATTTTCATGAGGTATGTCGCAAGGAATTTCTCCTTGGGGAATTTTCCCGCGCATCCTCACTGTGAAATTGACCGAACCTAAACAGGACTAATCAGTAAAAGTCAACATCCGTCATTGACTTTCTACTAAATCTATAAATATTTTGCCGCCAAAAGATAAATATGATTTAAATTAGTTGAACGCTCTGTGTGTTTTTGGATTATAAAGGTGGGGTCACACTAAAACGGCAATTATGCTCGTGTGTACGTTAAGGATTATTTTGATGTGGTTAGAGTCTTAGTGTCAAGCATTTGAACGTTGAAGAATTCTATAAACTGAAATAAACTTGGCTGTAGACAATGTATGAGAAAAGAGAGAGAGAACAACTGATGAGTTTCGTTTGTGATGTAGTGGTTTATTGACTGACTTTTGATTGGTTTGTTTGCAGACTAACCGACTGACTCACTGCTGTCTGATTAGGTTGCCTAATTGATTGGGCTGAGTAACTGACTGACTGATTGACTGACTGACAGACTGACAGACAGACTGACTGACTGACTGACTGACTCACTGCTGTCTGACTAGGTTGCCTAATTGATTGGGCTGAGTAACTGACTGACTGACTGACTGACTGATTGATTGACTGACTGACTGACTGACTGACTGACTGACTGACTGACTGACTGACTGACTGACTGACTGACTGACTGACTGACTAACTCACTGCTGTCTGATTAGGTTGCCTAATTGATTGGGCTAAGTAACTGACTGACTGACTGACTGACTGACTGACTGACTGACTGACTGACTGACTGACTGACTGACTGACTGACTCACTCACTGCTGTCTGATTAGGTTGCCTAGTTGATTGGGCTAAGTAACTGACTGACTGACTGACTGACTGACTCACTGCTGTCTGACTAGGTTGCCTAATTGATTGGGCTAAGTAACTGACTGACTGACTAACCGACTGACTCACTGCTGTCTGATTAGGTTGCCTAGTTGATTGGGCTAAGTAACTGACTGACTGACTGGCTCACTGCTGTCTGACTAGGTTGCCTAATTGATTGGGCTAAGTAACTGACTGACTGACTGACTGACTGACTGACTGACTGACTGACTGACTGACTGACTGACTGACTGACTGACTAACTCACTGCTGTCTGATTAGGTTGCATAATTGATTGGGCTAAGTAACTGACTGACTGACTGACTGACTGACTGACTGACTGACTGACTGAGTGACTGACTGAGTGACTGACTGACTGACTGACTGACTGACTGACTGACTGACTGACTCACTGACTCATTCACTAATTAGCCGACTGAATTACTCACTGACTAAGTGGCCGACTAAGGTTGAGCAAGGGAGTAACTAAGCAAGCGACTGAGTGACCACATGTGAGCGTATGAGTGAGAGATCAATCTCTCCCCACCCAAGCAGCTGGGATGGTATCAGTTCTCCTCAGAGGTCAGGTTGGCCCTATAATGGCTTCACTGCACAACAATCCTCCTTTATCCCTCGGCTCAGCATAAGCTTCAGCCTTAAACGTGTGCAGCAGATGCCGCGAGCACTCATTCGTCTGCTGAGCGTTACCATGGCAACAGAGGTGGGTTTTACAGATCAAGAAAGAACTGCAAGAATTTCTGAAACTCTGTACTGTACCGAAGGATTGTCCAGTACTCATGATACGTGCTTGCCACACAAGTTAAGCAACACTGAGCGTTGGTACAAAATGGTGGGTGATTGTTGGGAAACTCGCCTGGGAACTCATTCATTGGGGCACAACTTATGCAGCGTATATCATAATAGGGTTAAACATTTTCATCAAATCAATATATTTAAATAATTAAGGACTAATTAATTTACTTAATAATGATTAAAATTCTTGCCAATTCCTTATAACAATTCACATTCGCTACAAACGTACAGTTTAATAAAATTTAAATTTCAATTCTAAGAAGTTTTAATTTCAGTTTCAATGACAATTCAATGTGCATATCATTTAACCCCTTCATACCCGTTGTATCCCATGGGATACGAGAATATTTTCTGCCTTTAAAATTAATAAAATTTTAAAACTGACAGTTATTTGATCTTTAATAGTTATTTTGATTTAAGCCAATAACAGTAGACTAAAAATGGTGATAAAATGGCAAACTAGAAAATCTACATAGCATAAAAAACTGCGCAAGGTACAGTACTTTAGAGACGACTTTGTACAGATCAGTATAGCGTGCATACTAAATGTCTTAAATACTTTAAAAAATTATCAGCAGTTGCAAAATGAAGCACATTTTATGCTTCCATTGAATCCCAATGTATCCCGTGGGATACAGGCTATATTTAGCACGCAGGCACAGGTAGAAAAAAATAATTATTATATGTAAACAAGATTATCATTATCACATTGTTTTCCTTGCCAACATCCGAATAAACTTTTCTATCTTACCTTTCAACGTGATTTCCCAATTTCACAGAATCATAATTACATTGTTAAGTTATCACATTGTTTTCCTTGTTAATATCCGAATAAACTTTTCTCTCTTACCTTTCAACGTGATTTCCCAATTTCACAGAATCATAATTACATTATTACATTATCACATTGTTTTCCTTGTTAATGTCCGAACAAACCTTTCTCTCTTACTTCTCTCTTACCTTTCAACGTGATTTCACAATTTCACAGACTCATGATTACATTGTTAACTTATCACATTGTTTTCCTTGCTAATATCCGAATAAACTTTTCTATCTTACCCTTCAACGTGATTTCCCAATTTCACAGAATCATTATTACATTGTTACATTATCACATTGTTTTCCTTGCTAATATCCGAATAAACTTTTCTCTCTTACCTTTCAACGTGATTTCCCAATTTCACAGAATCATAATTACATTATTACATTATCACATTGTTTTCCTTGTTAATATCCGAATAAACCTTTCTCTCTTACCTTTCAACGTGATTTCCCAATTTCACAGAATCATAATTACATTATTACATTATCACATTGTTTTCCTTGTTAATATCCGAATAAACCTTTCTCTCTTACCTTTCAACGTGATTTCCCAATTTCACAGAATCATAATTACATTATTACATTATCACATTGTTTTCCTTGTTAATGTCCGAACAAACCTTTCTCTCTTACTTCTCTCTTACCTTTCAACGTGATTTCACAATTTCACAGAATCATAATTACATTGTTAACTTATCACATTGTTTTCCTTGCTAATATCCGAATAAACTTTTCTATCTTACCTTTCAAAGTGATTTCCCAATTTCACAGAATCATGATTACATTATTACATTGTTTTCCTTGTTAATATCCGAATAAACTTTTCTCTCTTACCTTTCAACGTGATTTCACAATTTCACAGAATCATGATTACATTGTTACATTATCACATTGTTTTCCTTGCTAATATCCTAATAAACAATCAAAACAACAATCAGCAATTTTCGCGGGGTTTAGTTAATCTTTTGTTTACGAGTCTAACAGCATGAATTGTTTACTCTATTTACAACACGTTCAAGAATCAATACAAGCGAGGCAAAATCTGGAAGAGAAATCTATCTTTCGCTTCCCAAACCACTCGCATACCAACAACATGATCCCACGCTAAGGAAAGATGTATTTTAGTGCCCTATCACTTAGAGGAAATGACGTCATTTCCGCTATACAGTCAAATACCAGGAGCGCATTCGTAACAAAGCTATCTTAGTTTCGAAGGTACGTGTTGCTTTGAGTCAGATGATGAAAAAGATTTAGGTCATTTGTGGTTTATAATTAATTGTGTATGAAGCCAAGTTGGGGAGGCCCTCTAAAGAGACGTCTGCCCTTCTGTGTTGCCCATAATACCCGTATCAAAACATTTCTTTGCTTCATGTGTGATTAATATTGTAAACTAGCGGGATTTATTTAGAGACATAAATCCAGCCCTGACGTCACGTGATCAATCCCAGGTCAAGCCTTCAACGACAAGTGAGCATTCATGCCAAGTGACGTCGTCTGACGTCACTTACCCAATGGACGCTGGTGACTTCTACGCATTCTTTAGTTTAAAGTGCACCCAATTCATCAATGCCATTATACTTTAGTTCCTGCATGCATAGTTTGTTTCTTCAGTAACCTGGATACGCCCTGCAGTCGTAAATCCTCCCCACGGGGAAGCCGAATATCCTGAACACGTGAAGCCAAGTCTTGTTAGTTTTTCCATATTTGATCCAGATGTTACGCACATTGGCACTCGACTACTGTTTATAATCTGCTTAGCTCACAAAATACAGGAAATAGTACAAAGCACATTTGTGGACATCGGACGCCATTTTGTAGTATAATGGCATTGTAGATGACGCTGCAAATACGTGGAATCATTACTTAACAATGAAGATGATATAGGAAAAATAGGAAATATTTTATCCAAAATAAAACATACAACCAGTTTATATAGGCAGAACCTATTATGCACTAATTAAGTAGTTAACTGAAGCCAAATAGGTAATGAATAAGCAGACTAGTAGAAAGAAATTGATACAGTAACTTATTAATTATGTATTTATAAAAGCTAAATAGGTAATGAATAAACAGACCAGTAAAGAAATTGATACAGTAGCTTAAGCACTAATTATGTCTTTATAAAAACCAAATAGGTAATGAATAAGCAGACTAGTAGAAAGAAATTGATACAGTAACTTATTAATTATGTATTTATAAAAGCTAAATAGGTAATGAATAAACAGACCAGTAAAGAAATTGATACAGTAGCTTAAGCACTAATTATGTCTTTATAAAAACCAAATAGGTAATGAATAAGCAGACTAGTAGAAAGAAATTGATACAGTAACTTATTAATTATGTATTTATAAAAGCTAAATAGGTAATGAATAAACAGACCAGTAAAGAAATTGATACAGTAGCTTAAGCACTAATTATGTCTTTATAAAAACCAAATAGGTAATGAATAAACAGACCTGTAGAAAAGAAACTGATACAGTAAC